>CAUYPK010170102.1:0-43185 GCA_963574355.1 Loris lydekkerianus
CCCTCCCGCACCTCCCCTCCGAGCCCTGCCTCTCCCCTACCTCCATCGCCTACCTCCTCCCCTGCGGCCTCGGACCTGCCTCCACTCCGTTCCGGCCCCCTCCGTCCCTCCCTCCCTCCCGGCGTGGCCCGCTCCCAGCCCCACCCCGGCGACCCCACCCCGCTCCCACCCCCACTCCCGTGCTCCCACCCCTACCCCACCCCGCCCCCATCTCCCCCCCGGCGACCCCACCCCGCTCCCACCCCTACTCCTGTACTCCCACCCACCGCCCGCCCCCATCTCCACCCCATCACCCCTGTACCCCCTCCTATCTCCACCCGCGCGCCCCCACTCCGCTCCCACGCGGTGATCCGGCGGGGTCTCGGAGTGCCAACCCAGCTCACATCACGCAACACTCGCGACCCAGAGTCTGTGTCCCTAATGTGGTAACGGCACCAGGTAGTCAGTCAACCACTCCATGCAGACATCTTGACGTGGCGGCTGGCAACCTTTCCTGTGCACTAAATTTCATATGCTCAGATGGGCTCTCTTAGCTTAATTTCTGAAGGCATTTTTAATACTCCAAAAATGTTTAGAGAAAATCCTAAAGAATACTTTAAAAAGTCAAGCACGATGTACAACTGATGTTTCAAAATTACGTAAATGTTTCTGGATACTTCATTATTCATCTCATAACATTATTTGATAAAACTTTATCTTCACATCTCCTGAATAACTTGGTTGTTTTTTTTTTTTTTGGGGGGGGGTGTTTTAGGAAGACTAAACATTCTAATTTATTGCTAGTGAAAACTCTAAAAGATAAAATCTATGTTTATTATAATATAATAATTGAATCTGAGTGAGATTTGGACTCACATAATATTTCTTCCCAAAAATATTTAGCAAAAATTTCTTGTTAACCTTTAGTACATTTGAAATACTATTGCATCCATCTGATTTCTTTCTTAGAAGTACCATCTGCATTTGAATTGTCTTTCAATTCAATGAGTATATATTTCATTACAGTTCACAAATTATCGAATAAATAACTCAGACTTCTATACTAAACTTTTGTTTTTGTTTTTGTAGTTTATGGCTGGGGTTAGGTTTGAACTCACCACCTCCAGAGTATGGGGCCAGCACCCTACTCCTTTGAGCCACAGGCACCACCCTATACTAAACTTTTGGCTAGTGTACCATTTTAAGCAAGGGACAGGATACTGGCTTTTAAGTGGAACTTTCCTTTGGCATACTAAGTCCTGCATTCCTGGTGATCAAGGATTATGTTGTGGTCTCCATTAACATCAAAAGCTGCCCAACAGCAGAAGGAGGCTACTTCCCATAGTGAGTGTGAATCGTCTTCTCTTTCTCCAAACTAGAATTTTTTAAAAACCTTTGCCTCAGCCCCTTCCTTTTGGAGACTGCTAGTCATAGAGTTTATCTCATCCTGTAGGCACAAAGGTAGGGGTGGGAAGACAGGTAATCTAGTCAGGAAAGTGGGAGGCCTTTTTCTGAACTCAGCTCCAGGGGCGACACCATATAAACCTGCTGCAGCTGACGGTAGCCTGCAGAGGAAGAGACCAAACCAGAAGAAAAACAAGCTGAGTGAGAGACAGAAAGAGTCCTGATGACACCAGTGAGTCCCCAAAGGCAGGCGTCGCTGGACTTCTGAGGAAATGCACCAATAAATTCTTTCTTGCTTATGCATTGAGTTAGGTTTCTTTCCAAAAGATTCACTTATAAAGTCATAGAAGATCTCCATGTGATCCATGCTTTGACAATCAGGACTGTAACCAAGGAGTTCTACCTTTTTTCTTGCCTCAGTTAATAAAGTATATGCCAAGGAGGTCTCCTAATAGGAAGCCCTAATTTTCAATAAGATTAAAGTTCTTATTTAGGGTTTTACTACTGCCCAGTGTAGATTTAATATTTCCAAACTGTGCTCACCAAAACCAAAAACTAAAAAAGATAAGATTAAATTAACAGAGAGAAAACAATAAAGCATCTAAAGCTGAACAGGCCAGTAAATTTTTTGTCTTATCAATTGCGCCAATAAAATGTGCTCTCATGAACCCTAATGTTTGCTGAAAATAGGACATTTCTTCTTTGGGGGGATTGAAAATATTAAGGCCTGCTACAGATTTTCAGGGACTGCTGAAATTAGCTGGTTGTGCTGGAATTTTGTTGGGTTGCCTACTGCTCAGAAGTGGGCCGTTAGCCAAGAGTTGGAATTCTTTTGTTCCGTAAAGATTATTGTCTCCAAAAGTATGTAACAATATTTGTCTAGTACCCAAATGAGCATCCATCTACTAATCAGCATGTGACTTAAGTATTACTCACAGGTCACTCTGTGGACAGTGGGGGGAATTCTCCTGCAGGAGGGAAGGGGCAAAAGACAAGAGAGTATTAGCCCCAGGCCTCTGATTGCCAGAGTGGTTTCTTACGGGAAAATGTGATATTGAAAAGTCAGGAATTCAGAGTTTTCACTAGTCTTTCTCCAGCTGGGTGCATACCTCATCTTGTCAACAACTAGTGAAATTTCAAATGTATAAAAGCCCATGAGCTAAATAATATATCGTAAACAGATGTGAGCCCCATAGAAGGATAGTTCTCCAAGGAAGTAAACCATCAAGTAAACCCTGAAACATAGCAGGGTAGCTTAGGAGGAAAAGTAAAGAGAAATCGTGTTCTGTAATCCATGCCCAGCTGTGAGTGGCATTTATTTTAATGATTGGCTGTGCCTCTCCAGGGCAAATGTCAGTCAGATACGCGCGAGTACCCCCCACATGTATGTGTTGGGTCTGCGTGACACCTGTGCCTGTTCCTTGCCCAAGAGTGGAACAGCCGTCTGTCTGTTACCCCAGGGTTAAACCACACTGCCTGCCTGGAACCCCCTGGAACCCCCTGGAATATGGCATAAACCAGTGGTTTTTAGACCACAAAACAGAATCACCTGGAGTGCTCCCAACAACAATGCCAGGTCTCGCGGGGTTGTGGGGAGGAGAGATAGGCATGTGTATTTTTTTTTAAGTCCACCTAGGAGATTATGATGATCAGCTAGGGTTAAGGTAAATAGGGTATGTGAGTCTGTGTTCTTAATTCCATAGAAGACTTGCTCAGACTCCAGTGACTTAGAATGATATGCAAAATGAAAGTTATTGATTAAAGAAGCTGAATTTGTCTTTTCCCATTAACAGCTTTCAGTTCTGCAGAGGTTACAGAGAAAGCAGGAAGGAATGCAGTTTAGAAGAAGTGGGGGAATTTGCAATCACACTGATGGCCAAGATAAGAGAATCACTAACTAGAAAAACATTTTAACTTGCTGGACTAGAGGCCACCCCACCCTAAGTGATAGCCCCTAGGGGCTATCTCTTGTTGCCTGTTTCACCATCTATTACACATTCAGGCTTATGATCAGAGGAATCAAAACAATTGAATAATATTCATGAATATTGACCTACTTCGTTTAATACTATCAGCTACCATTCATTGAACATTTAAGTCTGTGCTAAGCAATTTGCATGCTTCGTTGTCAGTCCCCACAAGGGCTCTAAATATAAATATTATGATCCCCATTTTATGAACAAGAAATTCAGGAAGTTCAGGCTCAGCACCCGTAGCTCAGTGGTTACAGTGCTAGCCACATACAATGAGGCTGGTGGATTTGTGCCCTGCCCAAGCCAGCTAAACAACAATGACAACTGCAACAGAAAATAGCTGGGTGTTGTGGCAGGCTCCTGTAGTCCCAGCTACTCGGGAGGCCGAGGCAAGAGAATCATTTAAACCCAAGAGTTTGAGGTTGCTGTGAACTGTGACACCACAGCGCTCTACCCAGGGCAACATAGTGAGACTCTGTCTCAAAAAAAAAAGAAGTACAGGCCTAGGAAAGGTGAGTAACAAATCCAAGGTCACAGTGTTAGTTGTTAGAGGATTTAAAGCCTGATCCATGAGACCCCAAAGCCTATGTAACTTTAAGTCAGACTTGCCTATGAATTGCACAAATCATCTGTCCATTCAGAATCACTAGTCACAAAAAGATATTTAAATTTAAATGAACTAAACTTTTGTGAAATAGAAATGTATTGGCTTTAAATTTGTCTAATTAAAATTTTTGAATTGTAAGTATGAATGAATGACATTCATTTTCTTGGTTGCCGTAGGTACTGTTCAAGAACATACTAGCTAGACATGGCTGATGGGTGACCTGTTGGATTGTGTTTCTACCAGTTCAGAAAATTCTACTGGAGGTCTCAGATGCTGCACAGATTTATCTGTATCATCATTAAGGCGGTGTTTTGTTTGTTTTTTGTTTGTTTGTTTGTTTTGTGATTCAATTGCCCAAGTAGATGACTCCAACTGTTTTGCTGGAATTCTTTCTAAACCATGTAATATGTTTCTGCTCCATCTTAATTAGCAGGGTGTACTGAACTGAGTGCCTCTGCGAGACACAGGGCAAGGAGCCACTTTCCAGGGCCTCAGATGGAACCCTGAGGAGCCTGGCTGCTCTCTCCTCCCTGAGCTGTCTCTGTACCCCAACTTTAGTTCGTGCTTCTCAAAAAGCTCCCGCTCATCCCTGGCCAAATTGTGGTGCTTGCTAATGTCTGCCCTCTGTCTATGTGCTCCGCTATGTTTCCCTCCCACCCCTCAAATTCTGCATCCCTAACTACCACAGATTTGCCAATGACTGTACAATTTTTTATCTAACTTCTACATGTTTTTAGATCTTCGGAGCAGTTGCTCTCTCCCAATAGGCTAGTGCCACTCAAAAAGCTGTCCGTGAACCACTGGTGCACGAATTATTTGTGACTGCACTAGTGCAAGAGGAGTTTAGAAAGTGAAAGCTTATGTTTATAACTTTTATAGCAATTTGATGTTGCTGGGACTTTGTATTGTATTGTATTGTGTTGAATGTAAATAAGAGACTAGAATGTACTGGGAGTTGAAACAAACAAGACACAAAAAGCAAATACTGTATCTGACTCCACCTGCATATCTCCTAGGCACCTAATGTTCATTACCATCACTGTCAATAACAGAAGTCATTCTTACCCTAAATCCATGAAATTAGGGATTTCAGCTATTCATGCCTCCCTTCCTTGAGTTTTTATTTATTTATTTATTTATTTTTGCAGTTTTTGGTCAGGGCTGGGGTTGAACCCTCCACCTCTGGCATACGGGACCGATGCCCTACTCCTTTGAGCCACAAGCATCACCTCTTCCTTGAGTTTTGATTCTAGGGAAAATGAGAATTGGTGAGCTTCACACTGGAAGACAATTCAAGGAACTACTTAGAAAGGGCCAGAGAGCCTGAAAGAACATACAATGAATGGTTAATCGGTCTAGATTTTGGTGACATAAAACTGCTACCAAAGGAGCATGTGTACAGGAGTTGTGTCACTGGTCCCCAGGAGTTGGACCAGGCAAAGGGAATTACCCGATGATGAGGAATAATAAGAAATGTCCATTGCCTCTGAGAACCTGAGACCATGGAGGACACACCGATACTATCTGTTAAATTGAGCTAAACTGAATGAAATTGATTTTCCTGTTCTGTTATTGACACTGAATAGATTGAAAAATTTCCTGCATAACTCTACATTACCAAGTATTATGAATAACAAGGCAATTATGCAGAGGGGGGTTGAAGTGTTCAGGGCCTGTCTAGCTATATACCTGATCTGTGCTCGAGAAATGAGATGCCATGTTCACTTCTATGAAATAAATTCATGAGTTCTTATTTTTATTTGCCACAATACTTCCACCTGCTTCCAAATTTTCAAATATTTTGGAAGGTTTAAGCTGTCAGAATTTGCTTGTATCATAGGTGGACTATTAGGTTAACATACGCACCTTCCATGTTCTCACAGACACTGTGAAATAAGGTACTAAATATATGGAGTCTTATTTGTGGTGAGGTGAACTTAGACCATTAGGCTATTTACTTAATAGAAACAGAATCCATTTATTTGGTGTGAAGCTCACTAATTCTCATTTTCCCAAGAATCAAAACTCAACGAAGGGTGGCATAAATAACTGAAATCCCTAATTTCATTCAAATGTCTTCCTAATCCAATATTAAACCAGTTCATTAGGAGCCAGAAAAATTAGCAATTTGAATTTTTCTCCTTTTCTTCTATCCTTATATAGTAGAAATGTTAATACATGGGTTGTTATGAAAGTTTTGAGACAGACTGTGTTAGTTGGGAGTTTTATGCTAAGAAGTGTGTAGAGACTTTAAATATTTAGTACAATTTTCTTGCAATCACAATGGTTAATAATCACTTAGGAATTTTGGATTGCCTAGATTCCCAAACTCTTAGTAAACATCTTAATCTTGCTATTCTTAGAAGGTCTTCCTAAGTTACAGTGGATTAGATGGTTTATTTATAAGAACTCAAACCTCAATATGCACTAATAAATCATCCAACACAATTATGTACTTCAATAATAAATATGGTCTTAGGCAGCTCCTTATCCTCACTAAACGGTAAACTACATGAGAACAGGGAATGTGGCTAATTCCTTTTGAAATTTCCCACATTACTTAGCAAAATCAGAGCGGCTCACAAAGGTTCATCAAATATTCACTGAAATAAACACATGCTCTGATAGTATTGTAATTATTGTGTCACCTTATGTACATGAAGTTCTCAGCCCCGGGGACAGATATGGTGTCTCAACAGTGCAACATTTCCTGCACAAGCAAGTTCTGAACATAAGATATGCTGTCACTTGGAGGACCCCCTACTTTGAGTGCAGTGACCAGCACCACTGAGCCCCCTTCCCTCCTGAAGACACTTCAGAATCCAGAAGAGAATGGAAATGAGGGATTTCAGGAAACCCAACTCTTATTTGAATTTGCAAAGATTCATGAAGCCACCGATTAAGGATATGAATGCCAAAATATTTGTATTGACCTTCGATGAAGAAGGTGTTTTATTTTTCTCTAAGGCAAATATTATATTTGAGAAAATAGAGCTGCGATGACAGGTCTTAAACCAAACAAGGTATGAATCATGCTGGCAGGAGTGTGGGGCCATACAGGAAAACAGGCTTCTCAGGATGCTAGGAACCTGGAGAAGAGACATTCTTTGGGTATGCCTGACAGATGACTCTGCTTCCTCCCCAGAGGAGACAGTGGCCTAAATAATACTATTTCCTTAAATTGTCATTTTAATTCTTCCAAAATGGAGATATAAGCCCCAAGTATAAAAGAGCATAGGCAGAAAAAACTATTGATCTTTTTGGATTTTGTCGGGCCTCAGTTACCTACAGCCGTATCTAGGAAATTATACAGATATTATATATATATATATATATATATATATATATATATATATATATATATGTATGTATAGTATGTATGTAATATATATGTAATTGTAAATGTGTATGTATATTATATATGTATAATATATATAGTATAATATACAGATATTATATATATATAGTATGTACCTTCTATTCTTGACTAATTAAATTGAACTAATTGAAGTGCGTGTCAAAATAGGGTTCTTCAGAGAAACAGAACTGAAGCAATGAGATGTATATGTATCTCCTATTAATAAATGATATGTATTATTATTTCTTATATTGTTATAATAATAGTAGTATCTCCTATATAAATAAGAATATATTTATTATGGGAATTGGTTTACATGACTATGGAGGCCAAGAAGTTCCACAAGCTTCCATCGGCAGGCTGGAGAACCAGGCAAGCTGGTGGTATAATCCTGTCTGGGTCTGAAGGCATGAAAGCCAGGAGTGCCAGCGTCTGAGGGCAAGAGAAGATGGATGTTTCCAGGTCAGAAAGAGTGAGCAGGCTCAGCACCCATAGCTCAGTGTATACGGCACCGGCCACATACACCAAAGCTGGCAGGTTCGGGTTGCTAAACAACAATGACAACTACAACAGAAAAATAGCTGGACGTTGTGGTGGGCGACTACACTCCCAGCTACTTGGGAGGCTGAGGCAAGAGAATCGCTTAAGCTAAGAGTTTGAGGTTGCTGTGAGCTGTGACACGACGGCATTCTACGGAAGGTGACAGCTTGAGACTCTGTCTCGAAAAAAAAAAAAAAGTGAGCAAATTTGCTCTTCCTCTGCCTTTTCGTTCCAGTCAAACCCTCAGTGGACTGAATGATGGAAACCACATTAGGGAGGGCCATCTGCTTCACTCAATTCACCAGCTTTTCAGAAACACCCAGAAATTATGTTTTAGCAGTTATCTGGGCTTCCTTTAGCCCAATCAAGTTGACAAGTAAAATTAATCATCACAGTGGTTGTCCGCAAGCAGACTCTTTTCCTGTTTGTCTTCGTCTGTTTGGGTTGCTATAACAAAGTACCTTAAAGTGGGTGGCTTATAAACAACAGAAATTACTGTTTAACATTTCTGGAGTCTGGGAAATTCAAGGCTCCAGCAGACTCAGTATCTGTTGAGCTCACATTGTGGTTCATAGATGGTACCTTTTAAGTATTCACATTATTGGAAGAGGCAAACAAGCTGACTCAAGGCTTTTTTAGTGTCACCAATCCCCATGACCTAATTATCTCCTAAAGGTCCAATCTCTTAATACCATTGCATAGGGAATTAGGTTTTAACATATGAATAGGGGGCATAAACATTCAGACCACAGCACTATTAGTCTATAACCAACCTGAAAATGTGCATGTTTCATGTAACTTTATAAATCCATAAAGGTCATCTAATGTTATCTAATTTAAACTTATCAATTTACTCCTTAATTTGCAATTAACCAAGTAAGATGACATAAAATAGATATTATAGTTATTTCTCTATGTCTGAAAGTCTTATAAAAGGGTTTAAATTAAAAATATTTTTATAATGTTATATAATCATTTGGTTTTTTAATATTTCGTGTGGTTGAATAATGTCTAGAAGATACCATTATGTAGTAAAAAATAACCCAGAAAATATAATTAATATGAAAGTCCATAACTTGCCATTAATGTAGCAAAAATAAATGATTTTAACTTTTCTAAATGATGGTCTTACTTAGATACCAAAATGTCGCTATAATATGTTTTTCTATTTTGAATGTATGTTTTATGTAAGCAATATACAACTGAAATGTTTCTAATATATTGGTAGACAATATAGACTATGAAATGTACTTAAGATTTAGATCACGGTCATATATTTCATACTTTATCTCTTAATTCTATTTTATTCACATGTATTTTAATATATAACTTACTTTTTATGTCTTATCTTCCTTTTCTTTTCTAGTATATAAAACTATTGGTGAGCATTTTAACATTCAGGATCATCCAGATTGAGATTACATCCATAGAGTTTCAAGAATACTCAATCAATGAGTGACACTGAAATTTAAAATTCTACAGTATCTTTCTCTATATGCTGTCTGGTTTCTGCAGAGCTGCTGTATAAAACCACATAGCCTATATTGCCCAGCTTCATAGATCATGCCATAAATGGCATCCCCTGGGGTACTACTCATAGACACCATGGTGCTAAAATTTTGATTTTGTGAATTTTTCTGTCTTTTCTCCCACAGAGCCTAATTTCCTCTCAGGTACAATAGCCTTGATGTTGTAACTGTTTTAAGTGCATTATAAGTCATTTTGCAAAGTATTTTATGACATACCAACATTTCTGAAAAGTCAACGTGTTCATAAGCTTCTAAGTATACACTGGCTCCTATTCATCTCTATATAAGTAAAGGTATTCATGATTTCAGTGAGAGAAATTCTTTGCTTAAGGATTAAGTAAGCACAAACTTATTTAAATGCAGAAGCTTGTCATGGTTTAAAGGGACATTTTAATAAACCATTGCATCAGGAAGAGATCAATGCATATGGACCTCAATCTTCTGCCCTAACTGTAACATGAGATATTATAAAACAATTCCATGATTTATGAAAATGCATTCTGACTATAATTTTGTACATAATGAGACATTTTTCCAATGATCTCACTAAATTATATAATGTCTGTTCTGGATGTGATTCAGAAGAGCTGGAAGGAATTATAAGGAAATTATTAATTATAAGATATGATTTCTATTTACAAATAGTTTTTAATTAGCAGAATATACCCATGAAAAAACTGGACAGATGAAAAAGATCAAATAATATAATGCAAGATCTGTGCCGCATAGAGAAGTTAGATGGGGATTATTATGAATGTTTTTTCCAAGAAATGAAGTTTTAACAAGACTTTATACAATTGGAGGGTTAAAAAGAAAATAATAAGTTTTCTCTAGTAAAAAAAAATTAAAATTGTGAATGACAGCAGGTGGAAGTAAGAAAATAAAAGATAATTTGTCCAAAGATTCCATGACAGAAAAAGATTAAAAACAGAAAAACAATAGAAATAAGAATGATTAATGAATGGCCAATAGCACACTAGCCAATTGAAAGATTGCTTCTAAAAAATGTTTCAAAAGATTAGATGTTCATGAGAGTCATTAACCACTTATCTCTAACTTTAATATAGAGCATTATTATTGAGTATTTTTGGCCTTTGTTGACTAACACGATTGAATGCACAGATAAAAATAGAATTAAAGCATACAGTAAAATGAATCATATGATAATTTTATATGATTTCATAGCCAACACATTTCTATATAAAACAGTTGTTTTAAAATTGTACAGTAAAAAAAACTACGACCAGCTGGGCAACATAGGAAGACCCCATCTCTACAACAAAATACAAAAAAAAAATAAAAATAAAAATAAAATAAATAAATAAATCAGGCAGACATAATGGCAAGCACCTATAGTCTAAGGTGTAGTCTAAGGGTAAAGTGGGCAGATTGCTTGACCCTGGGAGTTTAAGGACACAATGAATTATGATGGTCATACCATTGCACATTGGCCTGAGCTAGAGAGTGAGATTCTGTCTCAAAAAAAAAAAAAAAAAAGAAAAGAAAAAGAAAAAGAAAGAAAGAAAGAAAAGAAAAAAAGAAGAAAAGCACTGTGAGATTAAAAAAATATATATTAGTGTATGTTTTTGAAATATCTCAATTTTATAGATTATCACTTCTAAATCAGAATTATTAAAAATATCATACAGCAAGATAATACTGAATTAAGCACTTATGAAATTTCAAGATTAAAAACAAAATTAAGCAAATAGATCTTTAAAAACTTCTATGTTCTTCAAACTACCAAAGTGTTGCTTTTGCTTATTTGTGAAATGGTCAAAAGACTACTGAAAGTATCAGAAACTAAACCAAAATTATTTAGTTTTTATTTCTGGAAACTTAAAAAAAATTTCATATTGAAGAACATAATATGTGGGGCATAAACTCTGGATACACTGTACAAATTAATGTAACTTCACCTCCCTAATAATCGTAAAGAAATTATGTTATCTGGAACAAAAATTTGTAAATTTACTGTTGTACTAAAATATGGGATAGTAGTAACTCAGAATTCTCTGTTTTTCTTGATAGACAGGTCTGATTTATTTCATAGACTCCCATGGATTAATGACTTCAATAAGCCTAAAGACATTTCCCCAGGGGTGTGGGGTGGATCTTTTTTTGTCAAGGTGAGGAGAAGGCAGAAGCATACTTCTTTAAAAAGACATTTTGTAAATTAAAAGTTATGTTTCTTTAAGTAAATAGACATTAATTATTCAAAAAAAAAAATACAGCAGAGTGTGTGTTTGTCATAAAATGTTTGCAAGAAAGAATAAACCATCTAAGTTACATGATACCGTAATTACCCCCAGAGCACGGAAGGACTTAGTGTATTTTTCCACATGTTATGGTAAACCACATACTATACAAGTAAGGGGATAACTCTGGCCACAAATATGCCTGCATATTTCCAGCTCTGTTCCTTTTAATTTATTTGAATTGCTTTCCTCTGTAGTGATAAGGAAGACTTCAGAACTCTTAAAAGAAAATCTAACTATAAAAGTTCATATAAGAGAAATTTCAGTTATTTATAAAGCTACTCCATGGCAACAATGATGGGAAACATATTTGGTGCTTCAACAAGTGATGGGCAAAGCCTGCCAATCATTCACAGTAATGTAACTAATCAAAGATTAAAGAATCTAAAACATTTATATGCTGAAGATAGTGTTTGTAGAGAAATTGATTAAGAATTCACACAGCAGGATGACACCTTAGCACTTAGAACTCAAGATACTATAAGCATAGATCATATGCAGTGTTGTTCTACAAAAAGTTAGAATTAGAAAGAAGGCAGCAGAGGAGAATACAGAAAGAACGGCAAGTTGTGAACAGGTTCATTCACTCATTCACATATGCATTCAGCTACTCATTCGTTTGGCCAATGCATTCTGCAAAGCTTCTCCATCCAGGCTCTGCTGAAGGCTCTGGGGACACAGTCAGCAGGCAAGCTCCATGCTTATGAATTACTTGCTCTCAAGGTGGGAGAGGAAGGTAGTCGGATAATAAATGGATGTGACAATGTCACAGGATGAAGAGTTCCTTTTAGGTAGGATGCCATAGAAAGCAAGTGACGATGGAGATATGGAGGTCAGTTAGGTCAGGTAGCAGGAAGGGCTCCCTGGGGAAAAGGAGCTTATGCTTTGTTCTACATACAGTGGAAACCCTGGAAGTTGAACAATCTGCTTTATTTTCTTGTAAAATCAATCCAGCTGAGGAGTCACAAATGGAGGATGTGGGATGAGGGGATGGGTAAGAAGGAAGCTGGGAGACCAGTCTGGGAACTCCACAGTGGTCCAGGGAAGCAGATGGAGGTAGCTTGCACCAGGTTGGCAGTAATGATGATGAAGAAACATTTAATGAACTTGGGCTGTATCCTTGGAAAAGAGCCAGGGGGATTTGAAGATGGATTATATTGAAGAGGTGAGAGGATAGAGGGTAGGGAAAAATAATAACCCTTAGTGATAAATACTGAAAATAGAAAACAATATAAATATGGCTGAGGAAGTACTGGAAGAAAAAGTCTTGAGAGGGGTCAAATAAACTTGACCTTAGACCTTAGAGCAGCAGTTCTCAACCTGTGTGTCATGACCCACAGGAACTGTATTAAAGGGTCGCAGCATTAGGAAGGTTGAGAACCACTGCCTTAAAGGATGTCTAGTTCAATCTTGTACTTAAAATACCCACACCGTCATGAGCAGATGGTCAGACAGCTCCTGATTAAACACTCCAATTCTGAGAACACCTGTGCAAACTGCTATTGCATTAATGGTGGTCAACTTCATTCAGCTGGTCATCGCTGAGTAAGAGATAGTTTTGAGACCCTTTGCTTTAAAAACAATATGATGCTGGGGTGATGCCTGTGGTTCACAGAGTAGGGTGCTGGTCCCATATACCGGGAGTGGTGGGTTCAAACCTGGCCCTGGAAAAAAAAAAAAGAAAGAAAATAATAAGATGCTGGAAAAGTGTATCTGAAAAAAATATTAATTTTAAAGTCTGAGAAATGGGCCTTCCCTTACCTATTTCTAGTTTTTGTTACTACATTTTTTCTCGTTTTATCTCGTTTTTATTTTTATCTATTTTTATTGCCACATTTCAAAGCTGCTAAAATTGAGGGAATTGGAAATAAGTCATAGGAGGACTGAGAAGAGACAAAAGACAAAGGTCTTGAAGTCTTTACGAGAGTCTGGGTGGATAAATGGAAATCAAGCTCATCAGGCATTCTACTTTTCTGTAAAGGATTAGTTGGAAAGAAATGGCATCAATTACAAGTGGAAAATATTCTATTTTGCTATCAGGAGGAAGTGTGTAGATTTAAGAAACGAAATACCTAAATATTCTTTTGAGTCTTATAGCCCTATAAAATTAAGTTAGAAAACAATTAATTCCGGGTAATTAAGATCATCTATTAAAAGTAGAGGGCCGTATGACACTCTTATGTTAAAATGGTTATTTGTCTACTGAGTGAATTAAAACTCTCCAATTGCCCCATGTGTTTGAGTATGGGCTAAAGTGTACCAGAAATGTTGCTCATTCATTTTCAGGGCTATCAGGGTTGTCTTCTATTAATAGTTAACGGAAGAGAACAGAGAAAGAGAGATTCACTCAGCTGTCAAACTGTCGAAATTTGTAGATTACTTTCCTGGTAAAAAATGATGATCATGTTTATACGCTATGTGTATTAAGGTTGAGTTATAACCTGCTGGGTAAAAATACACACACACGAAAACCAAATCAAACAGCATTTCAATATTTTTATTCAAAAATTACCAAGTAAAAGAAAAACATTGAAGGAATTTTACTACTAACTATTAAGACTTGTTATAAAGCCAAAAATGAAACAAAAGATTAATAAAAAATGTACCACATTAAGATTAGGAAATTCTGTTAATCAAAAGACAAACCACAGATTAGGGGAAGACATTTGCAGTATAAATAACTGACAAAAATCCATATGAAAAGTATGTAAAGAACTCTGAAAACTTGGCAGACAGTAAAGAAAAATGGGCAGGTACACTTCAGCAAGCATTCAGGAAAGGGAATGTCCAAGGGCCAGTAAGCATATAAAAAAGTGCATTCGGCCTCGTTAATAATCAAGAAAATGTAAATTAAAACCACAATAAGGTACCACTACACAATCAATAGAATGGCTAAAATTACAAAACAAAAACATAATAAAACCTACACTGTAGAATGGATAAATCAGTTTTGGTATATTCGTACAATGGAGCACGAAAGCGCATGAAAACAAATTAGCTGTGATATATGCAACCACCCAGGTATCATTCACAAATGCATCATTAACTAAATGAATCCAGATACAAAAAAATATGTACTATATGATTTCTCTTATATAATGTTTAATAGAGAAAACTAATGTACAGATTTAGAAGTCAGGATAATAGTTATTTTAGGCAGTGGTTCTCAATCTGTGGGTCTCGACCCACAGGAACTGTATCAAAGGGTCGCGGCATTAGGAAGGTTGAGAACCACTGCTTTAGGGGAACACGGTGGCATTATCAATTGGGATATAGCACAAGGGGCCCTTAAGAAGTCCTAGTAACTTTATGTTTCTTTAATGTGTGGTGGCTATATGGAGGTTCATTTTGTGAAAATTCAGCAAACTTACATTTAAGATTTATATATTAAGCTATACTTGAATTAAATACACATAGGTATGTAAATCTGTATGTAAGTTACATTTCAATTAAATGCATGTAAATATAATGTACATAAAAGTTATATTTTAATTAAAATTGTATCAAAAATGTACAAAGGTAAAGAATTAAAAAGCACTTTAAAAATTTCCAATTATGAACATAGCCTATTACATCTTAGGGAACAAAGTTTTCCATGTAAGTAAGCAAAAAAGACAACAACAAAAAATTGACAGAAGCATATTCTAAAGTGATCTCAACAGGTTGGGACAATAAACAAAATCTACAGGATGAAGTTTAACAGGCATAAATATAAAATCATTCTCATATGTTTAAAGGAATAACGAATAACCTACACTTAAGTAGCCAACAGTACTGTAAAAGAAATCCAAGGGTTATAAGTAGGGCACTTAAATTGGTTAAAATATCGTTTTGATGGTAACCCCTCAGTGACTCTTATTAACCTTTCCTAAAATACTTATAAAGATGCTGAAAATAGAACAAAATGATAAAAACTAGTAGTCAGTCTATTTCAAAAGGGAGACAATTTTCTGAGATAATTTTGCATTAAGTATTTTTTAAAAAATCGATAGAATTGAATTAAAATAGCAAAAATAAAAGTTAGAATTGAGTGTTTTCTCCCTCACTTCCTTCCAATCACAACAGAAAACAAGAGTCTGCATCATTTAGAGAATAAAAAATTTGTTCTCTTCACTCTCAACAATATCTCTTTTTCTAGATGGGAGACGGTAGCTGCCTGAAAAGAAGTAAGGAAGTTGAACATGGGACTCAGCCTAGACAGAGTCTGGATGGGAACAGTCTTAGAGTTCTGAGTGCCCCCAAAGACTCTTGTCAGAGAAATGGGCATTAGGCAAAGGGAGACAGACACCTGCCATATTACGGTTGAACTTCATGAAATAAAAACCTGCTTGACTTTGATAAAAAAGGCAATAAAAAGGCGGTAAAAAAAGGCGGTATGTTAACTTCTCTGTGAGGGGGAGGATGGTGCTATTTAAAATGGGGTTCTCAAGGAAGCTACTCCAAAGAGGTGCTCTTTCAGCTGAAATCTGGATGACGCATAAAGCCAGCCAGGTGTGTGGTTGGTAGTGGCAGAAGAAAAACTAGCACAAAGGCAGGAATAAACTCAGAATGTTCAAAGAACAGAAAGAAGGTTAATACAAGTTTCTTCTTTGAAACTCTGCTAATCAGGCTTAAAGATAAAATGCTATCATTTCTGTTTCATTTTTTAACTCTAGTTTGCCAGCAGATACACTTTTTTCCCAGTTTGATGTCATTTGTACATTTAATAAGCCTATATGCTATTTTTCACCCAGGCTATTATGAGTATTTCGAATAGGATTAAATAAAAATCAACTCAAAGTGAGAATCAGTTCAAGGTCCTATTTATGCATTAATTATCGGTTTGGGAGAGAGTTCACGAACACACGCAGGTACACAATTCTTCTGGTTGTCATTATTATAATTGTAATAATAATAATTGCCATTTATGACCACTTAATATATGAGGTAACGGGATTGGATTTTTCATAGTCCTCAAAATAATCTTCAAAGTACTGTGTATGAAAGGAACTTTGGGCCAGAGAGAGGTAGATGCGTTAATTGACCCAGGACCAGAACCAGGAAGTAGTGCAGTCAGTACTCAGATGTGTATCCGAGTCCCACTGCATGTGCTAGAATTTCCCAGAGATTGATGAGAAAAATGACTTCTTTCCCAGGAGCTAATGTTGCCCAAGCTTGTCTTGATCTAGGCTACATTAACCACTGATGGTTTCAATGCTCATCTATTCTCTAACAATTGTTAAACTAGGTGGTTATCATCAGGTCTCTCTTTGTGTAGAATTTTCCTTCCTTTTTTCTCATCTCTTCATTATATTTTTCTAAAACATTTGAAACTTCTTTTGCCTGCACTCCAATAATACTCCTATTTTTGCCTCATGACCTAGCTAATTTGAGAACTGACCACCCCTCTTTTTTTCTTAATTTCAGAGTGATAAAAGAGTACAAACGATTAGATTACATTGTTTGTATTTGTTAGGTCAAGTCCAAGTTGTAGGTGAGCCCTCCACCCAGGAGTTGTGTCATGTGCCCCTAGATTGTGCCCTTTCGGTGATAACACATATTCCTCTCCCTCCACCCATCCCACTGTTCTCTTACCAGTTTCATTGAGGTTAATGACCACCACTTCTTTTCAGCTCATTCAGGAAGGACATGAGCTTTCTATTTCCAGTCCCTTCCCTCTGTTCTGTTGTCCACAGGGCAGTCAGAGACATCCAGACATACTTTGAATCAGTCTTTTTTTCACAGATATAAATGTCTTCGATGGCTCCCTACCATCTTCAGCATAAAGGCCTAATGGCTCAGCCTGGCATGCAATAGATGTTAAGTAGAAGGATGAGTAAGCGGATGGTTTCTGAAATTTGGGATATCTCTCTTTAGATTCTGGCATCTTTCCCTTTCTACTCAACTTCTAAAAAAATCACCAATAGAATTTCTAAAATAGAATTTTCTTGGTCTTTTGATAACTTGAATTTTGGGAAATGAACCTGGGTCAGAATAAGAGTGAGACCAATGAGATGCCTATGGCACAAAGTTTAAAGGGTTCTCACTCTCAGAGGAAGGGGAACGTGGATAGACCTGACAGAAAGGCCAATGTCAGTCTGTTTGTGTTCCATGTAAGTGCTCACTAAAGAGTGTTCTCAGCAGAGAAGGATTTAATATGAAGTGGAGTGAATGACCCTTTCTGTGGATGCCAACCTGGCTCACTTGCCAGCCACTCTTCTTATTGTGGGCTCATAAACAAAGAAAATGTCCCTGGTGGCAGGAAGGGAGGGTATGCATAGCCTCGGCAACATGGGCTTCCACTCACCAAGGCTGACCTGGCTACAGCCACTGCTGAGTGCCCACCTGCCAGGAGCGGAGAGCAACCTGCCAGCCTAGTGCTCCACTCCCCACAGCGGTGGCAGCTGGATAACAAGGCACCACTTCCATCATGCCAGGGTCAGTCCATCTAGGGATCACAGGTAGGAAATGTCCTACTATCGTGCCTAGTAAAAGTTTGGGCTTCTGTTCCTGCAACTTCAGACTCTGCTTATGTAGAGTTCTAATTCAATTCCAAAATAAGGAAAGCTTCCACCAGAAGCCACGATTCCACTGAACTGGAATTTCAGACTGTCACCTTGCCACTTAGGGATTCTCAAGCCAGTAAACTAACAGGCAAAGAAGATAGTTACAATATTGGCTGGGATGATTGATCACGTACAACTGAGGGGCCCTTAGGTTGCTACTCCACAGTGGGGTAGGGAGCAGTATGTCTGGAATGGGAGAAATTCCCTGGGGCACTATTTCACACTTGCATGTTCTGAGACTGAGTCAACAGAAATGACAAAAACCCAGTTCTGCTAATGAACAGACCCTTCTGCTTTAGAAGCTTAGTTGCTTAGTATACTCACCAGGTAGGGAATCACTACCAGCTGAGTCGCTCCCTGAGGGCAAAGGAAACAGAATGGGTAGAAGAATTTAGTTACAAATACCAGCTAGGACCATGTGACCAGTCGGAGAACTGAGTCCTGTAATAGCTGGACTATTTATTTATTTAGTATTTATTTCTTATTTTTATAGGAATATTTGTATATTTACCAATATTGGTAATATTTATTCCTTATTTTTATAGGAATGTTTGTATATTTGCCAATTTTTTCCTTCTCTTTTTCCAATCTCCTCCTGTCTAACATATGTTACTAATAATTTGCTTTATATTTCAATATTTACGTATTTAAGTTATAGGATATCAAATAAGGAGTGTGACTCCGTTGGAAGATGAATATGCAACCTAAGAAAAGGAAGGCTCTTCACGTTCACTTTTGGGGAAAGGGTTATCTTGTTTTTGTTGTTTGTCTCATGACTGGTGGAAATTTCATTTTATTACCATTATTTCTGTTTGGAAATTATATATGTTTTAAAGAGGTGTGTGTATTTGGGTGGCAAGCTGACAAAGAGTGGACTGGGGTGGTTTTGTAATGTGTCAACTTGTCCAGGATGGACTGTTTCCCAGAATTCCCCTGCCTATGTATTTCCATTGGAATGGGTCACAAGGGACATTTTCATGTAAGATTTGGAAAACAGAAATAAAGAAGTAGCCAGTTTATAAATGCGCTTAAGAGGTTGGAGCAGACAACTGTTATAGCTCACGTCCATTGTTGCTGCCCATCAGCTGGCACCTCATTGGCATGGGCGATACATAGGCATGTGACTGCTCCATTTTCCATTGAATCATCCATCAGCTTCTACTGATTTGTGTTGATCTCTGTGAGACACAGGGTGTCAGCTTCTTCTCTAGTACGCACATCATAAGGGAGAAGGTAGTGAGACCCAGCAGAGATCCAGTTTGTCCATAGAGTGCCCACCTATCTCTGCTCTATCCATCTCCCCTTCAAGATCGTAAGACTCAAGTCACATCTGACTTCCGCAATTATAAGAGATAAAATACAACATACAGATAACAAATGTTAGTGGCATATATTGAGCATTCAAATTTTAATACAGTTTTTTCCTTTCTTAAAATGTGTACACATTTTTTGTACCCTCTATGTTAGATAAAAAAAACTTACACCCAAAACATAAAAAGAATTGTTATAACTATGCATAACTATGAAACCAGTGTATGGTGCCCCATGATCATATTAATGTACACAGCTATGATTTAATAAAAAAAAAAAAGAAAAATTCAATTAAACAAGACTTGAATGTACAGCACCCCAACGGATAATATTCATATTAAAAGATGCCCAATATCATTAGTCATGAGGTAAATGTCATTTAAAATAATAATGAAATGCCACCACATCCCTCAGTGATTGGCTAAAATTTAAAGACTGATCATATCAAGTTTTGGCGGAGACACTGAACAACTGAACTCTCCTACAGTGCTGGTAGGAATGTACAATGAATTTGACAGGAATGCAAAAATGTTTGGAAACAATTTAGAACTTTCTTGAAAAGTTAAAACATACTGTCATTCTAACTTTAGGTTATTACCTAAGAAAAACAAAAGCATATGTTCTCACAAAACCTTGTGCATAACTTTATTTGTAATAGGCCAAACTGAAAACAAACCCAAGTGGCTACCAGCAGTTGGATAGTAAACAAATCACAGTATGTCTGTGCAAATACAGCTCATCAATCAAAGGGAGTGAACTACTGATTCATATAACAACGCCAATGACTCTCACACTCACTATGGTATCTTAACTACAGGAAGCCAGGCCCCCCAAAATTCTATTTATATGAAAGCCTGGAACATGCAAACTAATCTATAGGTTTAGTAAGCAGGATAATGGTTTCACAGGTGAATAGGGAGAGATGAATTGCAAAGAGGTATGGGCACACTTTTGTAGGTGATGAAAATATTCTGTATGTCAATTGTGGTAATATTTTCAAGGGTGTAGACATGTGAAAACTCATCAAATTGAATTTTCTTTTTTTTTTTTTTTTTGAGACAGAGACTCATTCTGTCACCCTGGGTAGGGTGCCATGGTGTGATAGCTCACAGCAACCTCAAACTCTTGGGCTTACATGGTCCTCTTGCCTCAGTCTCCCGAGTAGCTGGGACTCCAGGAACCTACCACAATGCTGTGTAGGCTGGTTTTTCCAGGTTTAGTAGAGACAGGTCTCCCTCTTGCTCAGGTTGGTCTGGAACTTTTAAGCTCAAGGGATTCTCCCACCTCAGCCTCCTAAAGTGCTGGGGTTAGAGCTGTGCGCCTTTGGGTTTCAGAGAAACACCAACATCTCTTCTGGACAGAGAGTTAGCCCAATATTCCCCAAAGTACAGAATATACTTGGTCTCAAATGCCTGGCCTCAAATTATACATTTTAAATATCTGGAGTTTATTACAGATCAATATACCATAATAACTTTTAAAACAAAATAAAAGAAAAAATTATACCTAAACAAGTTAATACTGATCTCACATAATTTCTGATCCTTTGCATACATTTATAACACATATTGATATGTGTTTTATCCTTTTTTCTAGCCCCGTGTGGGTCATCTTACTGTCTTTCCTGCTGCGAAGAGGGGCATGTGAGTCAAGCCAGGCCACTCAGTGTCTTTCTGAAGATTAAGGTGGAACTGACAGAAAAGACTATTTCTCTCTGCTGTGGAGTCCAGGGGACAGGAGCTCAGGGCTGCTAGAAGCCTTGTTCCCTACAATGTGGAAGATGTCTGTCTGCACTTAGAAGAAAGCTGGGGTGCAGAAAGAAAATGTGAAAGGGGGGACAGAAAAAGGAGAGTGTTATGGAGGGAGGAAAGAAGACGGGAAGCAAGAGAGGAAGGGATGGGGGTGGGGAGAGGTGCTGGGGTGTGGTTGCCCCAGGCCAGCTTCTCCTCTGCCCTTTCTGCAGTATAAATTATCAGAGCCAGGAAACATCCCTCTGGCTGAAGATGACTTAGGTTTCAGTCATTTCCAACAGAAAGAGTCTTGTCTAGAACACACAGCAGTACAATGTGTACATAGTATTATTCTTTTAAAATAGAGTGAGGGGTAGATCTGTATTGCTCTCTTTACCTGCTGTGTGCCTATAGTTTAGAAAGTAGCTTTTCGTGGTCCAGATTTGGTACATAAAAGATTAGATCCCTCAGCATGCATTTCTTTGAGAACTTTTGTCTCTTCTCGTGCCTGGAGTATTTTTTTCTTCAAGTTTCTGTGCCTTGGGCTTTATTTTTAACTGGTAGTTTCAGTCTCTGGTGGGTAATAGAGATGTAAATTTTAAATGAATGAGTAAACTAGGGAGAGATGGCGGCAGTAAATCAAAATGTGCCCCTAATTTCCTCTTCTCAACCACACTGTCCTGGAGTATACCCATGGTTCTGTTTCTCCGTGGAGCCCTGTTAATGAAGTAAGTAGTAAAAATTTGCCATGGACTCTGGTGTGTTGTGTTGTGTGCCAATCTTAGTTTCTAATGCAGATATAAGCCTTTGTGTATTTTTGCATATTATCTTGAGATGTTAATGGAAGTTTGAGAAAAGGTGGGGCATGTGGTGCTTGGGTCCTTCCTTAGTAAGAGGGAATCCTGGCAACTTAGTCTTTTAAGAGATAAGTTATTCCCTGTTTTCATCAAACCTGCAAGTCTGGAAACATTTATAGCTTTCCACTGGTGTTTCTCCGATATAGAAACCCAAAGATGTGAATTTCTGGACAGAGAGCTAGCACAATATACCCCAGAGTACTGAATATACTTGGTCTACTGGCTGTATAAAATTGGCCCTGTTTTCAAAAGGTCAGAGGGCAGAAGACACAGAAAGGACTAGTATTTGAGAAGGCTCTGGACAGCAAGTCAGTGGAAATCATCAGCAAACGAGACATGGAGTTTTCCCCACATACAGAATCTTTTTCCCAATTAGCGTCCTCCCGTGACAGATATTGGTTAGGTTGCAAATAATAACTGGACAGAGGATAAGAGTGTATGAGAGAAATCACGGAAGAGGGAAATTCCCAATTAGAACACTGCCTAAGCTTTACACCATGTTTCTGTAAACGTTTTGTTTTATACCTCTCCAAAAGGAGTAAACAGATTTAGTTAGAGGCAAAGGCAGTTACAGATGGTGCTTTCAGAGCTCAGCTGCTCACCTAGCACAGTGAAATTTGAGTCGGAGAAACCCACCTGCTGAGGCTGCCACCCTCAGGGCTCTGAGAACTGTACTGAATAGGAATTCCATCCCTATTCTTCAAACTTAGGAAGAAGGAAATCACGTAAAGTTTGTAATCTGAATATTTTCTAAAAATACTAAAATATTTTTTCTTTATAATCTGTCATAAAAATCTCCTTTTCCTAATGCACATTTGGTGAATTACCGGGCTCCAGCTGCTGGGTTTGCCATTGTAGCATCACGGATCTCTTGTATTTGTGCTCTGAGAATTTAGTTTGAAGAATGAATTTGCAAATGAGCAGTATTTATATCCTGTTAAATTCGGGACATGAAAGAATACACAGCAAATTTTTATTCTTTGTTAACTCTTCTACTTTCATATGCCTTCAACTAAGCCAGGGCAAGATGACATATAATTAATAATCTATGTTAAACTTCTTAAAATTTTAAGCAGATGTGCATAAAATACATTAAGCAGTAATTAAATTCAGGTCGGCAAGATGGAAGCCTTCTTCACAGACTCTAAAATAATGATAGGTAAATTTACTAGGGAATTTTGAATATAAATTTTAATTGGCTTATTAATGTTTCTAGTCACTATTTATTGTCTGGCTTAAAAATTATACTGTACCTTGCTGAGGTTTTAGAAAGCTATTATTTATATGATTTATTTAAAAAAGAAAGTGAGAAAACTGTACTGCTAATCCTCACGATTCAGTCATAAATCTTTACTGTTTTGCAATAAAATCACATTTCCAATAATGCTGAATATACTTTTCACTGCATTTTGTTCTCTTGGGCTTTAACCACTCTGCATCTGAAGATTATGATATATGTCCTCAAATGAACCAGATGTTCTTTATAGTCTGAAAGGGAAGGACAAATTAAAATGTGTTTTCTGATATCTCTAGGGATTTATTTTTTCAAACATTATAAATGTCAACCATTTTTGATTATTTATTTACTTATTTAATCAGAGCAGCGTCTGTCTCGGTGGGGGCTATGGCAGCGATGTTGTACATGCGGTGTCTCCTCCGAATTTTGCATGCTTTCTGACATTTAACGACGTATTCTGGACTGACTGTCTTAAATCTATCTGGAAAAACTTACAAAATGATGCAAAAACATTCTCTATACTCAGCGTTAACAATTGAGCAATACAAAAAGTTTGATACGTGGGGGAAAGATAAGAATATATTCAAAGAAAGCATGTATATGTGTGCAAAAGAATTCAAGTGGTTCCACTAAGATTATTTTTATCTACAAATTATTTTTATAGAGATATATGCATTCGTAGAGTTCTCAACATTACTCACCATGTGTGTTAGCTTCTTAGAGATACCCGATGAGTGTGCAGAGTTCTTAACCATGAACCAGAACTTGGACTAAAAATATGTTTCCGCATGCTTACTTTCTTCATTGGGGTGCATGTCATTTAAGACCTAGAAAATTGAAGACCAGATCAGGCAGGTAAGGAGGGGGCTGAGCCAGGGAAGATGGAGCCCTAAAGGTCATGGAAAGCCCTTGCTTTGCATTCTGGATGAGAGAGGAAGGCCGGAGAGAGTTTCTATCAGAGGAGCAAGATGAGTGTGGCTCTGACCCTGCATTTTTACAGGGTCACTCTGAATTCCCCCACCCAATTTAGTCAATTTGGGTGACTGTAACTAAAATGCCAAAGACTGGGTGGCTTAAAAAAACACACATCTATTTCTCACAGACCTGGAAGTCTGCCGTTGGGGTCCGGTGTGCTCCGGTTCTGGTGAGGGCCTCTTCCTGGCTTGCAGACTGCTGCCTCTTCCCTATGTCCTCACTTGGCAGCAAGAGAGCTCTAGTATCTTGCTCTTCCAGGGACATTAACCTCATCAGGCGGTGTAGAAGACACCTGAAAAGGAACACCTTATGGGTGTGGGAGTGGGAAAGAGACTGGTCTATTGCTAAAAAGCACAAGAGCAGGGGAGAATAGACAGCATTGTTTGGCAGCCTCCAGCAATGATCACTTCTATAAATAGCCACAGGCGAAGTTAGTTGGGGGTCCTACTAAGACTGACTGCTTCACCTTTGAGGCGCTCCGGCACCTCTCACCTGAGACAACTGGCTCCTCCTGATGGGGAGCCTTACCTAACCGAGACAACAGGCTCCCTGGCCTGTATGGGGAGCCGTACCGTGAACGAGCTTGTACAGTGGTTTGTGTCCTGGCAGTTTCATGGGTTGGGGCCAAAGACCTAGTGTCCTGGCTCTGACAAGGGGGCTCCATCACATAACCTCCCCTAAATCTAATCACCCCCAAAGCCCCACCGCCTAATGCCATCTCATTGGGGCTTAGAATGTGAATTTGGGGAGGAGGTACAAACATGCAGTCCATAACGGCCTTCCCTTTTTAAAATTACAGAACTATCTCAAAATGATTCTTTTGATAATTTGGTTCTTTTGTGTGGAAAACCTGCTTCATCTTCTAGCACATACAATTATACAAAATTATTTTGAAATAACATTTCCTGAGTGTATCATTACTCTATCAATGGACTAATAACATTTAGCATTATGAATTTATCCAATACAGAATTTGTTCTCAATGAATATTTTAGTATTTACATATGGTCCTGGGATATCAGATTAAAAACTTCACTCTTAAGATTCCCAAATATGGCTGTTCAAAATCATTTTTCTTAATCAGGCAAATAAAACATTTTACTTTGTTATAGTGCATTAATTTGGGGGTGACATTCTGCACATCCAAATAAAAATTCTGCAAAGAAAAATGATCATTTCTCTCTAGTCACAAGATGCCTATGTGAGAAATTCTTAGATATGTGATACTGCTACTGAATCCTAGTCATAAGAATTTGAGTTCCAGTGAAAGTGAATTTCAGGTCCTTCCTGGTCAGGAAGTAAAAGACTTCAAACTGGAAATAGAATAAGGAAAGACAGAGGAGAAGTGGGTTTTCAAGCAAAAAGGGAAGGAAAGACATGAGGATATTTACTTTTTCTATGAAGTGCTCTCCATTCTCTTCACTCATTTTTATGGATTGTCTTCCTTGGCCTGGCAGTTTTTTTTTTTTGATAAAAAATAGTTTTATTGAGATAAAGGTCACATGCCATACAACTCTCCCATGTAAAACATATTATTCAGCACCTTTTGGGACAGTCATGGAGTTGTCTTGCCTGATTTTAAGAGCCACCCAATCTGGTCCAAGTTTACCTTAGTTCTGTTCACCTCTCTCTGTCCTCAACTCAGCGTCTTTAAACCTGACCCAGCTCTGTTCTTTCTCCTGTGAGTGACTCAGTTGAGCAAGTACAGGTTAGGTAGATGCTGTATTTCTCTTCTCATCATGTGAAAAGTCCAGTTGATGCTTCCTTTGCAACGTCTCTCAAGTTTCTCCCCTCCTAACCCTATCCATTTCCAGCCCTGTGTCAGGTCTCCTGAGTTTTCAGTCGGATCATTACAAATGCCTGCTGTATGTTTTTCCACCAGCCAACCCGTCCCCATTTTATTTACCCTTGCCTTGGGCCTCACCAAACTCAACTCTGGCCTTCTTTCTCTTCTTTTTAGAACCTTTGACATCTTCCAGTGACTGCAAGGTAGATCCAGATTCATGAGCTTGTTATCCAGGTCCTTCCCCATCTGGCCTCAATCTGTACTTCCTATCTCATTTCCTGCCCCTTCCCTCTTCAAACATCCTAAAAATTCCAGCCGCTGTTTTCCAAACTACCAGGCTTCAGTGTATTTCTGCATGTGGGCATATAATTTTCTTGATACCAGGACTGACCCTTTTTGCCGGGGGAATTTTTCCAAGTCTTTCAAATACCAAAGATGACAACAGCTTAGCAAAACCTTTCCCGAATGCCCAGACTATATTCCCAGATCCTTCAAGCTGCCACTGCACTCTGTATAAATTTCTGTTTCTGTGTGGACATTACAGTGCAATAATTTGAACCATGTATGTTTCAATTGCAGGTGGGGGGGTGGGGAGTTTTCAGGACTGTTACCGTTCCTGTGTAACTTGGTGCTCTATACTGGTCTCAGTTCATATTAGGACTTTATATCTAATGCTGTGTGGGCAGGAGCCAGCATCCTTTCCAAGTACATCTTCACTACAGGTGGCAATGCACTGATCGGGAACTGGCCGGGCAACCTCTTTGAGACTGGTCTGATTGGCGATTTTCAAATCTATGTTGGTTTCTTTCTAATTTCTTCAATATTTAAAAATACTTGGGCATGGTGGCTCTGTAATCTGTAATCCTCTGGGAGGCTAAGGTAGGAGAATCGCCTGAGCTCAGGAGTTCAAGACCAGCCTGAGCAAGAGCTAGACCCTGTCTCTACTAAAAATAGATAAAACTAGCTGGGCATTGTGGCTTATTCCCACAGCCCCAGCTAGTCAGGAGGCTGAAGCAAGAGGATCACTCAAGCCCAAGAGTTTAAGGTTGCTGTGAGCTGTGATGCCGTGGCACTCTACCCAGGGCAAAAGAGTAAGACTGTCTCAAAAATACATACATACATAAGATAAAATCTAAAAAAATAAAATAAAATAAAAATAGCCACTAAGTAGTAAACACTAAGCATCAATTATCTTTTTCAGACTAAAGCAGTTTAGACCTAGCTGGGAAGGGAGTTCTTTCCCTTCTTGGGACATTAAGCTCCACCAAGTTCATCTGTCCTTTCAGCCAGAGTGACCAGTGAGAAGTGAGAAGGGAAAAAAGAAAAAGTTGGAAAATAATACTAAAAGTAAGGTAACTTTTAATAAGTTTATTGAATATTTGGAAAGAATAGAGATGAAAAAAGAATAGTGACAAACTATGAATGTGACATTAGAGTTTGAGCATTATTAGATTTTAAAAATCCTTTCCTCAGTCATTGCTTATAATGTACCAAGCAGATGATATTCTTTGCTTTTTAAGATTTTTAACCTTTACATCTATGCTGCCTTGATGAAGATGCATTTGAACTTTAATGATGCAGATTTACGACAGGAGATTGCAGTTGATAAAGGTTGGGGTGCCTGGCCCCTCATGTATACTTCTGGGGGATGTCCCCTTCCCTCACACAGCCCTTTGTTCCCAGGTGGGTTTTTATTTAATCACACAACTCTGCCTGAATTGTTTCCCTACCTGCTGTTGGATGGAAATTGATGAGTACCCCAAGCTCAGCCAATCCATAACCATTGATTAAAACTCTGGCTAAATAAGTTGAAGCAATCAGACTTTGAATATTTTGAAATAAGCCACTCAGAGGAAATTGCCACCAGCTATATAGAGACGATTTACATGGTTCAGGCATCACAAACAAGTTCAAACAGAAGCTATGAAGAAGTGAGTACATTTGGAGAAAAACACAGTGGGCATAAAGTAGCCGGAGCAACTGTGCCAGGTCTGAGAATGGGAGGGAGAACAGCTTTGTGTCTTCCATTGCAGCCATACCGTACATCCTTAAAATAACCCCACCCCATCCTGTTTTCTTGAGCTGATCTCTGTTCCTTGTAACTTAAAGGCCTTGCTGAAACATCAGTCGTCTAGTATATTTTCTATGTTTTTTAGTGTGATGAAATAAATAAGGAACATTTTCTCGAAATCCAATCTCCTTTGAAAAACATTCTTGCAGTATTCCTTGGCTCAGCTACACAGTTGTTCTGTGGCCTCCTGCTATGTGTCAGGTGGTGTGCCAGTCAGTGGGCAAGTCCCACTTGATTTTGAACATGTGTAATGTGTCCTCAAATCAAAATGAGTCTCTTTTTTGTATATTCCAACAACAATTACAAACCTGTGGCTGCATATCCCTATGATGGCATCCATAGGCAACATTACTTCTTGGCTTATAGAAGCAGAACCTGATCTTGTTTGAGGGTAGCCATCTTAGGTAAAGCCATATGGAATCTTGCCAGCCATATCCGATACTGCTCCTGGTCATTGTGAAGTAGGGGGAATAAAGGCCAACCAAAGGTAACAGGTTCTAATCCCTGTAATCTGTGAATGTTATTTTACAAGGAGAAAAGGTCTTCTCAGAGGTGATTAAATTAAGAATCTGTACCTGGAAAATTGTCCTGCATTATCTGGGTGACCTCTAAATCTAATCACAACTGTTCTTCTTCTTCTTCTTTTTTTTTTTTTAAGAGAGAAGCAGTGGGAAATGACACACACAGAAGAGGAGGCAGCAACATGGCCACAGAGATGAAACAGAAGTGATGCAGCCACAAGCCAAGGGATGCTGGCAGATACTAGAAGCTGGAAAAGGCAAGGACCAGCTACTGTCCTAGAGTCTCTGGGGGAAATATGCCCCTTGTGACACCCCGACTTTGGCCGAGTGAAACTGACTTCAGAATTGTGAGAGAATAAATTTCTGTTGTTTTAAGTCACCAAGTGTGTGTTCATTTGTTATGAGTACTTTGTTACAGGGTGATGGGATTGCCTCCCTTCAGAAATCAGAAATGGGAAATTTTGGTCATGTGGAGAGATTGAGAGAAGCTGGCGATGAAGGGTCTTTTAGATAAGCACAGCATATAAAGAATTTGCTCCATTGGGCTTGTCTGGATGAAACAGTTTTTAGGAACACCGGATGCTGCTTGTACCATGGACTGTAACCTGCCTCTTAAATTGTAGCTGAAGAATCACAATGTAGCTCAGGCTTTGATTCTGTAAGGACTTTGGAGCACCTCAGATCTATAGTGATCCTTTTGGATGTGTGTACTCTGTTAGAAGCTCATAAACTTGAATTATAGTCTGGGAGACTGTGGTATAAAAAACACCTCCAACAGAAGACACGTGTGTGCAAGGCACCAAGTCTGCACAAGGTGACCACTGCAGACTGGCACTGTGGCTGTTGGAGAGGTGACATTTGGAAGTCTCTTGCACAATGTATGCATGCATGTTTGATTTTTGCTCTCCGGGAGAACATTTACTGGAAATGATGGTGTAAGATATACTATGCTCTTCCCGATTGCTGACATTGTATTCTTAAGTATAATATTTGTTTTCTGTGGTCAGTATATGCTTTCTCCTATTTCTAGTTTGCTAGGTATTTAAAATTTTTTATCAGCTTTAAACTTATTAACATATTTCATAGGTTTTAAATTTTATCAAATGACCTTTCTGAATTTCTTGATAGTAGTATCTGATTTTACTCTCTTAATCTATTAAGCTGCTGAATTATTTTAATACATTTTCTAATGTTAAACCAATTCTGAATTCTTGAAGTATAACACTTGGATATGATTGATTGCACTTTTATATATATTTCTGGGATTCATTTGGCCAATACGTATTTTTGAGTCCATGTACATAAGTGAACTGGCTTATAATTTACTTTTCATTTGTTCTTATACAACTTTGGCATAAAGGTAATGAGTTTCAGAGTTCTCCTTCTTTTTCTCTTCTCTGGGAGATTTGGTATAAAACTTAAATAATTCATAAGGGAAATGAATTTGATGTACTCTTTGTGGGAAGATTGTTAACAACTAATTCAATTTCTTTAAATATTAAAGGGCTGTTTAGGTTTTGTATTTCTCTCTTCACCAATCTTGTTAAATGATCCTTTCCAGAATCTATTTATTTTATCTAAGTTTTAAATTCAATTGGTATAAAGCCATCATGTGTTTTTGATATTATCTTTTTGATCTCTGGTAGTTCTGTGTTATGTCCTATTTTTCCATCATTAGAATACAATGGTATATGTGAAACTTAGTAAATGTGGAATGTAAATGTCTTAACACAGTAACTTTGAAATTGCCAGGAAGTCTATGTTAACCAGTGTGATATAAACGTGTCAACTGGTCTGTGAAACTAGTGTATGATGGTCCATGATCATACCAATGTACATAGCTATAATTTAATAAAAAATAAAAATATATTAAAAATATATATATAATGTGGATATGGAAGGACACATAATATTTTCGGGGAAAAGCTTAATTTTTTAGATTCATGCACATTTGAATATGTAAAGTTTTGTCATCTTTACACTTATTTCTGAGAATATTACATTGGTTACTACAAAATGTGATTTTTTTGAAAGCAATAAAAAAAAATTTTGTCTAGCCCCTTCATATCCTTATACAAAAGATAAATTCTTAGTAAAACACAAGCTATTAGTTTCATATTGCTGCTTTCACAAGTCACCATAAATGTAGAAGTTTAAAACAACACAATTTTTTTTTAATCTCACAGTTCTGTAGGTCAGAAGTCTGTTGATTAAAGTCGTGTTCTCTATTCTGGGTTTGCAAGGCTAAAATCAAGGTTGTGACTGACTGTGCTCTACTTAGGAGGTTGTGGGAAAGATCCAATTTTAAACTCATTCAGGTTGTTGGAAGAATTTGGTCCTATATGGTTGTAGGATTGAGGCCACTATTTTCTTGCTGAAGGTCATTTAACATTGCTAGAAGTGGTCTACATTCTTTGATTTCTTGTTTCATGGCCCCTCCATCTTCAAATCTGTTGTGGTCAGAAGTCTTGCCTCCCAAACCCAGTTAATCTGGTTTGATTACACAGCTGAGCTAGAAAATTCAACCAAGGCATAGAAGTAATTGAAAGCAAAAAATGAATGGAAACTGAAAATCGTAGGCAGTGTGAATAGAGAGCAAAAGTGACCTGCGCAAGTGTCAGTGTAACAAAGAGAAATTTTACTTAAGGAGAACAAAGGTAAAGTTTAGAGCACTTCCAAAGAGAGTTGAAAGGGGGCCCCTCTCATGATGGAGAGAAGGAAAGAGAGGAGATGCAAAGGCTGTGCAGAGTATAAATACCCTCTATCTCTCTGTTTCAAATTGGTTACAATTATTTCATTGGCTTCTCTGCCCCTTCAGGTATTATTGCCCTTTTCTATTGGTCATTGATTGTCTCTTTCTGCTGGTCATTGGTTACTAGGTTACTTCATACCCACATTCTCATGGGTCTTCCAGACTTCTTCCTTTTCCAGTTGGCCAGGCTTTCCTTCTGTCCCCCTTGGAGCCTATTTTCTGTCCCTGCTCAAAACCCATTGATGGCATATAAAAAAAATTTTTTTTTTTTTTTTGCTTCAAATCTGACTTTTTCTTCTTTTGCACTCCTCTTTTATCCTTTAGCATAAAAGATTATATTTGTCCCACCTGGATACTCCAGGCTATTCTCCTTATTTGACAGTGAGATGGTTGATCAGTGTAGTTCCTTATTGTAGCACCTAGATAGTGTTTGATTGAATAGCCCAGGGAAAGAAACACTGGAGGGACATATTTAGAATTCTGTCTACTACACACAAGACCTCAAGGCTAGGGCCACACAAGGCTAGGGCCAACATGACACAACTGGTCTTGTCAGTTTAGGTCGTAAGTGACCTTTGCCAGCCTGTCTATGATTCTTACTCTTGTGTAAATTTAGCTCCCACCCTAAAGATGCCTACCTTGAGTAGGTTAGGTGGATTGATTTAGGAGATTAACTTTTTAACTGGAAATGTTGTGATAGATCACCATTTTATACTGATTATTGAAAATAAGGGTTAATGTAGTCTTTGCTTTGAACTTATATGTATAAAACTGTAATTTTGAAACTTAAAGAACAGAAGAGCCTTGGAGAGTGAGGCTACTCTCACTGTTCTCCAGAATCTCCAGCCTTCTGACAGTTTGGTGGACCTATCCCAGTCTCTGCATGTTGGCTGACAGTGATGGGTGGCTAGCCCCTCCTCATTTGATAACAGAAATAGCTGGTAAAAGACTAAAGTCAGACATGATTATTCCATGGACTGGCCAATGTTAAACTGATTTCATCAAGTCAGTAAAGTTGGTCAGAAATACATTTAGAACCTTATTCACATAAAAAAACTAAGAATAGATAAATTATAATAACCATAAAGAAATGTATCCTTAAAAAAAGGATGCATTCTTTTTCTTTCTAATACTATTGTTTTGAGGTTTCAACCAGCTGGATATAAGAAAACTTTGTATATGTTTGGCCATTAAAATTATTCAACTAATCTTAACATCATAATTTTTGTCATTATACATGCTGAAAAACTATGATTTACAACATTTATCCTGAAGCATTTAGTGTCTCCTTTTATGTGCTTGACTGGAGTTTATATTTTAGCTGTTGTCATGTAGTTTATTATTTTCTTGTTCTATTTGTTCCTTATGTTTCTATAATATTCTAAATTTGAATTGTTTTTTGTCTAGATCTTTAAACCAGTTCCACATTTTTTAAGAGAGGAGGAGAACTCAGATAATACATTGAAAATCCACATGTGTTTTTATCAGAGTTCCTCAGAGAAGTGGAAACAATAGGATATAAACACACACACACACACACACACACACACACACACACACTTATTATAAAGAATCGGCTCATGTGGTTAAGCTGGCTGCCATGTCCTACAATCTGCTGGTAAAGTCAGCACAACTAACTGTGTAGTTCCCACCTGAGTCTGAAGGATGATTTGCCAATTGCAGGGCAGCAATGTTGAGACTCAGGATGAGCCAATGTGTCAGTTAGGGTTCAAAGGGAGGAAAACAAACACCAAACAATCTCCACCCAAGGCATGAAAGAAACTGAAATCCCTGACCCAGGAAGTCAGGCAGGAGGAAATTCTCCCTTTCAAGAAGGTCAACCCTGTGAACTAAAATAAAATATTAAATCTCCCCCTTTAGTGACTATTGATTGGATGCAGTCTTGGCCCAGAGGATCCCTCAACTGAATTGCTAGCCAAGAGAAAAGAGGGCAGACAGGCCTCATCACATCCTCTCTCCTTCTTAGGATGTGCTTTGTGACTCACCAACAGGCCTAAGGCTACGCAAGACCTGCAGGTCCTCAAAATACATAACAAACAACTGAGTCTCTCTGGTACTTTGTCTCTAATTTTAAGCATTTCTTTTCACTGACTCTGGGGCTAATTTAGACAGCTCATAACTCTCTCAGTCAATTGTCAGGTAAAGAATCTTTAAACCTACCTATAACCTGGAGCAGTCCCACTTCCAGATATCCCACCTTTTGGGGCCAAACCAATGTATGTTTTCCACATATTATTTCTGATCTCACCTGTAATCCTTGTCTCCCTAAAATATATAAAGCCAAATTGTAACCCAACCACCTTGAGTCCATGTGCTCAAGGCTTCTTGATTGTGGCTCCTTGTCATGGTCTTCAAATCTGGCTTCAAATAAACCCCTTAAATTATTTTGCTGAGTATGGCTTCTTTTCTGTGGACAACCCTTTTGTTCTGTTCAGCCTCTGAACTGATTGAATGAAATATACTTAGGTTAAAAGTGCAATCTGTTTATTTAGTCTTCAATGCAAATGCTAATCTCCTTAAGAAACATCCTGCAGATATACCAAAAACAATGTTTGCTCAAATGTCTGGGTACTCCATAGTCTAGTCAAGATTACATACAAAACTAGCCACCACACTTGTTAGGCAGAATAACAGCTTTACGTATATCTACATACTAATCTTTAGTACTTGTGACTATTACTTTATATAACAAAGAAGGCCTTGCAGATGAGATTAGTCTAAGAATCTTTGGAATAGGCAAATTGTCCTGGATTATATGGATGGCCCTAACTCTAATTACAAGTGTTCTTATAAAAGGGAGAGGAAGGAAGATTTTACTAGAGGAGCAGTTAACAGGACCGCAGAAGCATGATGCTATATTACTAGGTTGCAGATAAAGGAAGGTGCTATGAACTAACGAATGTAAGGAATGCAACTCGAGGAGCCTGGAAAAGACTCCCCATGAGGCTGATTTTGAACTTCTGGCCCCAGAACCCTAAGAGAATAAATGCATGTATTTGTAAGCTGCCAGTTTGTGGTACTTTGTTTAATTTGTTACAACAGTGACAGTTAACTGACCTACCACCTTATATAGAAGAACTGGCAAATGGCATTATAAATGTTTCTTATTTTGAGAGAACATCTTGCATTATACTATTTCATAGCCATTCTCTACCAGTCAATACCTTCCTAACAGGTCTATCTGGATGCCAGGGTAATAAAGAGTAGGGACTCTATCTCCTGACACCTACATAGTTCATTGGTGCAGTCTTTATTAAGGAAAGAATATGAAATTATCAATTATCTATTCCATTTAAATAATGTATATCATGATACTTTGATAGTTTTTCCTTTGCAGGTATTACTTATGTTATCCAATCACATGTAACAGTTAGGGTTCCAGCAGGAAACACAAATCCAAATCAATTGGTTTATGCTATCACAAAGAAATTACAACTCATGACTATAACAATGGAACTGCTTACAAAGATGCTGATAGATTTAAGCAAATTGACATGGAATATTGTGGCATCTGGACATTAGCAGAAATAAGAAACCATTGGCAAGCTTGGGTGTGAAAAAGCAAGGTGGCAAGCTAAAAATCCACATGCCCTGGGGGGGGGCTGCAGCTGTGGGAGACATGCTGCCTGCTAGGATATGTAATTGTAGAGGCACATAACTGTAGTCCCAAACCATGGCCCCGAGCAGCTAGAAAGGAGACAAACCACAGCCTATGTCTCTTTCTCCCTCTGAGTTCCTGTTGAGGTCTCTCATTGACCAACCAATGAGACTGTTGAACCAAGTGCAGAGCTATGCAATGCTGAATGTTTGCTAGGAGTCTGATCTTTTGCTTCATCATGATTGTGATTATTTGCAAGCTTGCTGAATGATCCCACATATATCTTAGGGCAGGCACCTTACATTCCATCACCCAGACAGAAGTTGTAATAGTGCAGGTGTGTTTTTTCCCTTTGTCCTCCCTTTATCATCATTCTATATCAGAAACCCTCAGCTTGTTAGAGTTGTGCTTTTGAAATGGAGGTCAGGGGCATGGTTACTTGGAGAAACATTTGGAGAAAAATCACATTCTCTCTGTGCTAGAAAAACATAGATCTATACTAAGAGAAGCATCTCTCTAGAGACTACGTCTTTGAAATCTGGAGGGGCACGTGTTTGAAATGTTAATACAATTTTATGGATGAAAATTTTACCTGCAAAACATTACTGTTATGTGTGCCTGTCAAATGTCTTCCCCCCCTAGGGATAGTCCTGCCTACACATCAAAGTCATCTCCTCTCCCAGAGATGGTCCTCTGCAGAAGTGAGATGTTTTGTTATAAGGATAAAAGGCTCACAGTGCTCAACTCTTGATTATCTACTGTGCTTGGAGAAAGAAGATGAGAAGAGAATCACCCAAAAACTATTACTTTGCATGAAGAATTTTCATAGAATAATTGTACCATTCCTTTGTGATCTTAGAAATGTCAATCTCTCTGGCTTAGGTAGCCAAAACTATATTCATGTTCAACCCCCTGAGCTGGTACAGCCCCCATAATCATAATAAAACTTCTCCCAAAGGGAGGGAAGAGAGGGGGACGGGGCAGAGGGAGGGTGTTTGGTGGGATTACACCTGTGGTGCATGTTACAAGGGTATATGTGAAAATTAGTAAATGTAGAATGTAAATATCTTAACACAATAACTAAGAAAATGCCAGGAAGGCTATGTTAACCAGTGTGATGAAAATGTGTCAAACAGTTTATAAAACCAGTGTATGGTGCCCCATGATCACATTAATGTACACAGCTATGATTTAATAATAAAAAAAGAAAGTAGGGGAGTCATATAAATAATGGTGATAAACTAGAGCCACGATTTTTAAACCTTAAAGGGCAGGGCATCAATATTAGCTGGCAAGGAAGGGGCCAGGTGACTGAATGTTGCTGGCTTTAAGACCACACATGGAAAACCCTTGGGCTGAAGACCCACAGCCTGGTTGTGCTGCAATTCCTATTCTTCTTGCAACTCCACCTCACTGTGGTGCCTGCTTTCCAATACCCTAGAGTTTTTATATTGTTTTGGGATTATCTCGCTTGGATTCTCACTGAGACAGACTTCAGTGAGTCTTTGTTGTGACCAAAACTGACTGAAAACTAAACTGACTGATATCCTCTTTTTTTCTAATCACTTGTGGAGTATCTACTCTTCATATGTGTATTTGCATGTGTTATAAAGGATATATAGGTTAAAAAATAATTAGAAGCCTTGTGTTGATTCTGTTTAGGGGGAAATCTAGCTAGTTCTTTGAATGCCTCTATTTTTCAATGTCTTTGTGGTGAAGTTTAAGTTGGAAGAAATTTAATAGTAACAAACACATTTATGTCCAGAACGTAAGAAAGCAGAAAGTTCAACCAAATCTGGAGAGTTTGAGAAAGTCATTCTTAATTTCTCTCTTCATTCAGTCCTAATCCTGTAAAACAGGGATTTCCCCCAAAACTTCCTACCCTCAAAGTCAGTGATTTTCAACGGTGTATCATGGCACATGGGTGTACTGTGAGAGGATTTTAGGTGTGCATAAATTTTTTTTAAGATAATTAATTAAATTATTTTCAAAAGAATTTCAAAGCATATTAACTATTATGCTTTTTTTACTCTTTTTTTTTTTACCAACATAATTTAAATGTGCTGTGGAAATTTAACAATAGGTTCAAGTGTGCTGTGAGATAAAAAAAAGGTTGAAAAACACTGCTTTTAGGGTAGAAACTAAGGAAGAAGCTGTTGCCATTACTCATTCCTTTATGTGGGAAGAGTAAAAATTTTTGCACTGGTGAGATGATGAGAGATATGGACATGAATGCTCATTGTTCCATATTTTCCTACTGTCCTGTGTCAGACATTCAAGATTGTGGAACATGTATTGTCTGTTGGCCTGACATGTATCTTTTGCTCTTGTTTGTTTGTATTTGGGTGGAAGGGGGAGGTTGCCACATGAAGTCACTTGACTGCAGTTTCAGCTCCCCCTGCTGTGATTGCCCATGTCTAGACTAGGAGCGTGGGGTAAGAGAAAGTAAGACACAGCCACATTTCTTAGACTCAAGTCTAAGCAAAACATTCAGTAATCACTGTGACCTAAAACATTCAGTAATCATTGTGACCTTTCTCATATGCATATGCCTCAATTTCTAGTTCCAGATGAAAATATTAGTTTCATGAAAAAACTCATCTCAAGAGATCAGGGCAGGTTATTGAACTGGTGCAATTTTGGTCTAGCAAATACTGAGAGTAAATTTAGAGAAGAAATGTGCTGGGAGGTTGTCTTGAGTCCAAGCATACAGTTTCATGGAAGGAAGACTCAGCAAGTACAAGTGAGAGACACCCAGCTGGGGATTCAGATTTCAAGTGAGGCATCTGGGTTTGGAAACTCAGCCCCAACAACCAGAGCATCATATATTTAAGAAACACAAACCCAGGTAAAAGAATTATGACTAAGCATATAGCACAAAACAATAGAAACAAAAGTTACAGAACAGAGATGTGGAGAGAAGGGAAAGAGGAAAAGTCAAGAATGGACTCAAGGAAATGAAGGCCACGCAAGCATGTTTTTGTTTCCTGGTCTATACTGTAATATAGTGGCTTAGATTTAATCACATGTCTTCAATGATTTCTCTACAAATCCATTTTTTAAATTTATTTTATTCTCTTTTCATTTCGTTTTGCGTTTGTTGGTTTTGAAATGAAGTAAGAATTGACTGCCAGGTTCTAATATTTCAGCAAAAGTTTCAGTTTGCTTTTTGAAACCTTGTCTAGCCAGTCCAAAGGCATTTTTAGTTTTGTTCATTTCTTTTTGAAAGTTTTATGTTTGCCTGTTTTGTGCTTATGAGGAAAGTAAAAGTAAGAATGTGATATTATCTGAAGACAACCTAAGGGAAGCAATCACAGGATACAAATTATTGATTGCATACCCCCTAGTGGTCTTGTTATCCTATTGACAGTTCGTTCAAAATCACAAATTAATGCTGTATCTTCTAGGAGAAATATGATATTCATTCAGGGTTGAGTAAATCCATACATTAAAGCCAAACATTGATAAATAATGTAGGCCAATAACCCCCCAAAGGCATATTTTCATATTTCCTAGGAGGGTGACAGCATGCTACTGTTTTTAAAGGTTCTCACTATTGCCATCTCATGTGCGTGAATGATGTTTCAATGGTTAAGGCCCTGATTTATTAATTAGAATGCAGTTTTCAGTGTGCTAATGTTACCATGAGTTGAATGATAAGCACATATTTTATATATGAGGTTTGGCAATTGCACAATATTTTAAGTTGAATTGGAATATGTAAAGGATTAAAATCTCTCAAAGGTATAGAGGATTCAGATCACTTCCCTGTATATTGGCAGTTTAAAAAGAAAATTAGCATTTGTTTTATCAAGGATGAAGCAGAACAGAGTATTACATTAAAAGCTACTCTTTTTTCTTTGCATGGAGACCTTCTCCTATGTGCTTGCCCCTGCTACCCAGCCCAACCCAGATATTTGAATCATGTTACTTTTGTATTTATGTTCTGGCTCTCCACCAGCAATGGGCAAAGGTATTCTTTACACAACAACTCCCTTAAATTTCTTCTTCGTTCTTAATAGATAACCTTCCCCCCACCTCCCAGAAAAATCCTTTACATAGGCCAAAAAGGCAACCACTGAGCGTGTGTGTGTGTGTGTGTGTGTGTGTTTGGGGATTTTTGTTTTAGGTTTTTTTTTTTTTCTTTTTGAAGACCATAGTTATTTCATGTCTATAGTTTCCAGCCACTCCTTTTTCATGGTTTTCTAAATCCTAACATTAGTCTCACAATTTGGTGACATAATCTACACATTCACAAACAGGAAAATCCTATAACATAGGGATTGGCTTTGTTCCCTGGCAACAAATTCATAACAGAATTCTTTGGTATGTGAGTGGTGTAACTGCTCATTGAATATCTTTAAAGTATGTATTCAATGGAAAACATGATGTCAATGTGGCATAAAAATGAGCATAGATTGCTTTATAATGTTTAGAGTTTGTTTCTCATCTCCTAAATTTTAACAAAAAGGACAGTAAGAAGCATCATGTTAATGAAAAGTAAGAACCTCCTAACCCTACTGATCAGTAATTGTGAGATTGTAAAAAATTAAGGGAACAGTTCTTTCTGTGTCTATATTCTAGGGAAGTTGAAGAGCTATTCTATCCCCAAGCCTTGGGATAGATTCCATTCTTTCTGGAAGTTCCTTTTGTACTTTTCTGCATAATTAAAATATCCTGCAACTCCCCACTCATATGGACATTAGAATCCAGAGCACAAACCACCAGACATTGAACATGACCTAGGAAGGAAGCTCAAAAGTCCTCTTACTAAGCAGATCTTAGAGGCAACTCCTCCATTGCTCTCCCAGATTTGGTTGGGTCAAGCCAACAGAGGGAAGTACCAACTCGTTGTTACTACTATCTCAGTCATTTAGTGAAAATGTATTTGAATATCTATGCTTCAGTATTTCCCAATGTCAGCCTAGTTTTCTTCTCATTACAGTCAAGGTTTCTCAGGATAATCCTGTGTTCTTTGGGTTGATAGATAAATGAGCAATAGCTTTCAGGGTAGTTGTTTGCCTTATAAAGAGATTCTGAAAAGAAATTATCCTTAACCTTTCCAGATGAGGCACCACTGTAAGCTGTCTTAACACATCAGTCAAGGGGTGCTACTGAATACAAGCTTTTGGCAAAACAATTTTTGTCCATATCATTTTTTTCTTAAGTGACTTCACTTATGTCACAGAAAGGTGAGAAATGGTCATGTCTATGGTCTTAGTCAATTAAATAAGTATTTAATATACTGTGATTCTTACTTAACTATATCCACAATTTAAAAAAATAGCCATTTAATGTTTAATATTTGGAAAAGAGATAATTAAACATGTCTAACCTCCACGGATTTCCAGCTTATAACAGTCTTGAAGAAAACCAGCAAATTAAAAGCACACAGAGCTAGATAGATAAAGGTAGAAAGAGTAGAAAAAAAGATAGAAAAATATATAGACTTTACTTCAGGGGAATGAACAGCAGGTAACAAAGTAAGCATTAAGAAATGACAAGTAGAAAGGCTTTTTCATTTAAAAAAAGTTGTATTTGGAAGAAAAAGTATCAAATGTCCTCAGCCCTACTATGAAACCAATTTATAGCTTTCATATGAAAGCCCAGGTATAGCCCAAGAATATGGGGAAAGGGGAAAGGGAGAGGAGTGTATGAGGGAAGTTTGGTGGAGGGAGGGTAATTGGTGGGACCACACCTATGGTGCATCTTACAAGGGTACATATGAAACTTACTAATGTAAAATACAAATGTCTCAACACAATAACTAAGAAAATGCCATGAAGACTATGTTAACCAGTTTGATGAAAATATGTCAAATTGTATATAAAACTACCACATTATACCCCATTACTGCATTAAGGTACACAGCTATGATTTGATTTTAAAAAAATTGTATTGAGCTCATTTTATGTACTGAAAACTTTGTAGCGGTGTAAACAAAACAAGGTCATTGGCTGGAAGTGTCATTCTGGTTATAGGGAGAGAAAAAATAAACATAAACATATTCTATGACAGGGATAACAAGGTGGTCGCAAAGGTCTCCATGATAAAAAGCCTTTACAGAAGATGGTGAACACAGGTGAGAGTGAGCCATTGGGATGCACCCAATGTCTGGAGGAGAAAGAGCCTTCCAAACAGCAATAACCATATACGCAAAAGCCTTTACTTAAGCTTATCAGTCATTTTCAAGAAATAGCAAGTGACAAGGGAGAGTGATTACAAATAAGGTCAGAAAGGTCACCAGGGGCAAGTTCTTGTTGGGGCTTTAGACCTTTTTGGAACGCTAACTTTACAGTGAGACAAAGAAAAAAGTCTAAGGTTTAGGCAGAATAAAAACAGGCTATAACTCATATTTAAAATGATGTCTCTTATTGTCACTCTGAGTTTAGGCTTATCACGGGATAAAGGTGAAAATAGGTAGTTCAGTTACAAAGCAAGGAAATTCAAAAAAGCATGACATATCTGGAAAAATGCAAAGTAGTTCAACACACTTTGAACCCAAAATGCGTATTTGCCAAAGAGGGAGAAAGGAAACAGTGACAGACTCGATCTTAACCTTGTGTGCTTTATAGCCTGGACTTTATTCTCTGCATGTTAGAAAGCACGTAAGAATTTTTAAGTCAGGGCAAGATACAGTCCTTTGGACATTTTAAAACATAAAAAGTGACATTTCTGTGTAGGGTAAAGTCCATATTGAAGGGAGGAAGATCAGTTAGAAAATGAATGCAATAATCTAGAAAAGAGGATCAAAGTGATTTAAAGTAACAATGGGGAAGAAGAGTTAAAGACTAATCTAAGAACTTTTTTAGAAATTAGCTCTTTTATGATTTAGCTATCAAAGGAAGTTTGGGGTTAAAGAAACCTTACAGGCTTCTCTTTTACCATTTCTGTGCCCTGCCCTTGAGCTTTGAGATTCATATATATATAAGAGACTGAAAACCTTTGCATACCTTTGGAGCAAATTCACTACCATGGGGTTCATAAATCATCTGCTAACACAAGAGTATTACCCATTGTACCTGTCAGAAATAGTTGTACAGAAGAAAAACAAATTAAATTTCCTGTTTGTATGCATCCTACATTTACCCTAATTTTCCAAATCTCAGAACAGTTCCTTTCTGATCATTTCCTGTCACATTTTAGAGCCAGCCTAGTGAGCTTTTCCCTCCAGTTAGTTTCCTGTTCTAAATAGATGCTTCTTCTGTAATCGCCTAGTTTGATGTATGAAGACACCGTTATTACTGCAGTGGGCTCTCCTCACACCCCTTCCATCATAGTTATGGCTGCAACCTAACAAGAACTTCTCTGGAAATGAATGTTAGAAATCACAATGGCATTTTGTTTCATGCAATTTTATTTAGGGAAATGATATTTGGAACATAAAAAGAGGGGCTGCCCTAGAAACAAACAAACAACTAAGCCCCATAATGTCATGATTTGGTGTCAAGCATATTGTTTCCTGGCAAGATTCTGATGATGTTTTTATATCATATTTCATACCATGTTTTTCTTAATTTTACTTAAAAATTAATATATGGCCTTTATTATCAAGTTAAAGATTGCTGGGGTGATTAAACTATTCCGTGTTATGTGTAAACAGAAGGAATCCTTATTACAGCATAAGAAATGGTGCCAAAAGGACAGCATCCTGTTTTCTTCTGGTGGTCATTCAAAGCCATTTCAATTCAATAAAATCTCCTATTTGTAAAATGCCAAATGGTCACTTTATGGATCCAAAGATGAGTGATGGGCCACGGTTCCTCTCCTCAAGATTTCATAACCTTAGATGGAAGTTGTATGAGATATAAATATAATGAGAATGGAGTTTCTTCAAGTACCATGACACGTGAAATATTACATATACAAGGAGCAGGGAAAAGATAACTTCTTTTTTTATTATTAAATCATAGCTGTGTACATTAATGCAATCATAGGGCACCATATACTAATTTTATAGACCGTTTGACACATTTTTATCACACTGGTTATCATAGCCTTCCTGGCATTTTCTTAGTTATTGTGTTAAGAAATTTATATTCTACATTTACTAAGTTACACATGAACCCTTGTAAGATGCACCATAGGTGTAATCCCACCAATCACCCTCCTGAGTCATTATTTCTTAAGACA